>JAKCPI010021746.1:0-12512 GCA_023213315.1 Euborellia annulipes
GAAAGTTGTGTTGTGTGCTTGTCACACCAGATTTTTCATTTTCTAATTGAACCTCTTATTTGTTTTTTATTTTCTTCTCAATCTGTTTGCCTGTTTTTCCTTATCTTGTCGATTCGGCTACCCAGGTTAATGTAGCAGGGGCGTACCGAGGCAGTTGGGGGCCTGGGGCGGCACTAGCAGAGGGGGCTCTTATATTGAGACCCATTTTTTTTTGGGGGGGGGGTGCTCATCTTTAAATATCCTTCTCCTCCATACATAAAAATATTTTTAAAATACCGTTATATCCCTGAACCCCAAGGGTCCCGGGACCTCTCGAAGAGAAATTTTCATTGAATTTTGATTTTTTAGCGCTAAATTTTTCGTTTTTTACTTGAGCCCTGAGGGCCCCGGGGCCTCTTAAAGAGAAATTTTCATTAAATTTTGATTTTTTTAACTAAATTTTTCGTTTTTTTATTTGAGCCCTGAGGGGGCCCCGGGGCCTCTCAAAGAGAAATTTTCATTAAATTTTGATTTTTTTAACTAAATTTTTCGTTTTTTACTTGAGCCCTGAGGGCCCCGGGGCCTCTTAAAGAGAAATTTTCATTAAATTATTTTTTTTATATATATATGGGGGCCTATGTCGACACGGGGCCTGGGGGGCGGACCGCCCCCCCCCGCCCCTCGGTACGCCGCGATAATTAGCAGACGTTTATACTCTCAATATTTCCAATGGTAGGTTAGGTAGGGTAAAATTAAAGTAATCGTAAAAAAAAAAAAAAAAATCGAAATTTAAACTGAAGCTGCTCAAATGCCTTTTTAGGTTGGTTCCCAGAATTCCCATTTAAGTTCTTTTTTGAATGATAACTGTGTGACTTCACATCAGAAAAGTGTACTTCAAACAATTATCACGAACTTTTTACTTTATATAATTAAATATTTATTAATTCATATACGAAAAAATAATTTCTTCTGTTGACTAAAATTGCTTTTCGAGTTCATATACCCGAATGTCGTGCTGTGGTCCAGTTAGGGATGAAACGATACGAGTAAATACAAATTCTTAATGGATTACTTTTCTTTCGATACCAAGTACTTTTGTAATCGATACTTTGGAATCAAGTACCAAGTAAGTATCGGTCAAAAATACTCGTATCGATGCTTGGTCCCCTCGTACGCAATGATTAGCTTGGTCGGAAGAACATTTACGTCCATTTGTCCTTATTTACAATAGAAATAAGTGGAATGGTTTGTTCCACTGTATTTTGATTTTTACTTTCTCTTTTATTATTGGAGTGTTCAACAAGGGAACATCTTGAAAATTTATTATTTTTGGGTAGTACCTCTAAAACTGAATTTTTTTCTTAGTCGTCGTACTTTGTTTTATGGCAGTGGAGATTTAATCAAGATCCGCAGGGACTTTTCAGCCAGGAGATTAAATAAAAAAAATATTTTATATAATTTATATTTGCCGACGTTTCGGTCGGCAATCACGACCTTCATCAGGGCGAATATTGTCAATTATACACGATCTTAGGTATTTTAATATTCATTGCAATTAAATCTATAATTTCTTTTTACTTTGATTTGTGCAAAAATATTATCGTACTCAGGAGAGGTCTCCGTTGATGAAGGTGGTGATTGGCGATCAAACGTCGGCAAATAGAAATCAAATAAAAGATCTTTATTCAATCTCCTGGCTGGAAAGTCCCTGCGAATCTTGATAATTTGGGGACCTTAAGTACTTACTGCTGTTTTTGCTTATTTTTAATTGTACGAGAGAATTGACCGATACGGTAAGTATCGATACTTTTCAATCGATACCGAGTAGGTACTCGATACTTTGCGACCGATACCAGTATCGAGTAAAAGTATCGATACCTCAGTGGTATCGTTTCATCCCTAGGTCCAGTGGTAAGCGCACTCCGAGTACAAGTTGCGTCACCAGAGTTAGATCCGGCGTCCTACGCGATATATATATAAGATTTCTGTTTATTAGTGATAAAGATAATGTCTAATTTATTAAAAAAAATTTTTACTGACTTTTTTAAAGAACGTCTAAAAAATAATTGATTTTTGAATTTTAAACAAAATCGTTGGAGCTAATTTTTGAGAAAATAGAGAAAAAAAAACTGAAAAAGTAAATCAGTAAAGTATTGGGTACTCTTTGGCCGATTTTGTTCAAAAAGCTTATTTTCACGCCTTAGGGGGATGTCTAACTTAAATATAAAATTTCAACCTCGTAGCTTAATTCCTTTAAGCTTAAAATGCAAAATCCACACACACAGTATTTTTGACATGATCCCAATACTTTCTTAGTATATATTACTTTTATAGGTAAGAGAAAATAAATACACGTTTATTAAATTGAATACGTTCAGCTCTTTTCTGTTTTTGAACCGCTAATCTAGAGATTCCGAGTTAACTCCATATATAAAGAAAGTTTTGCAATATTTTTTTTTTTTTTTAATTAATATTCTCATTATGAAGAAAGAAAAATTTAGGACATATTATTATTACCCAGCATACACCTCTCTCTGTTAATTAATTATAGAGCCGAATCCAAATTTCAATTTCCTGGACATAATATCTACTAATACTAATTAGATATATAAAATGAGTGTCGTAATAACAATTGCTAATTCTCTATTATTAATCACCTCGCCTGTGGCTAAATAAATGGCCTACAAGGCTAGTAAATAAATAAATACCTATACTTTAGAGCTTTCTTATAATTTGTAAAAGTCAGAATGAATTGGAGAAAATTAGAATTATTATTATTTATTGCAATTTGCACTTAAAATAGTAAGACAATAAAGTTGCAAAACTTTTCTTAATCAGAGACAAAACTAAAAAATCTGGTGTGACTGGCGCACAGCACACAACTTTCTCTTACCCTTCGGTAAGAGAAAGTTGCGCACTGTGCTGGTCACACCAGATTTTTTGTGTCGAGATATATTTAGTTTCCGATAGCACCTTAGTTTCAAACTTGCATTTTAAATGTTGACTGCTTCAAATAAACTATGGTTATTTTTCAAAATTTTAATCTCATATTTGGACATTTTATACACAATATAGAATCGTAAATAAATACAAAATTTCATAAGAATTGGAAAAAAAAATTTTAAATGCCTAAAAAGTTCCTAAGGGGACCCCCTTTTGAATCGAAATTAACATACAAATCCCTATAGGAAATTAACATTAGGCCTATGAGAGAAGGCGGAGAGACAGGCGATAATGTTTGCAAGTGGAGAGAGAGTGATATATGTTTTCCCGGAAACAATCAAAGACAGAATTAAAATAAAAAAAAATGGGAATTTAAATAATAATTGATTTTTAATCTAATAAAAAGAAAAAGATTTAAATTCCGTTACCATGGCAACCATTTCTATCTTTCCTATGAAGAACAAGAGTAAAGTGGTCTTCAGAAGATTTCAACGGCAAAATGAGAATATACATTTTAAAGAGCATCTAAAAAATAGTTCATTTATGAATTTTAAAAAAAATCCTTGGAGGGAATTTTGAGAAAAATCGAAAAAAACTGAAAAAGTACATCAGTAAAGTACTAGTACTTTTTGGCCGATTTTGTTCAAAAGCTTATTTTGAGCGTGTGGGAAGGTACCTAAGTTAAATATAAAATTTCAATCCGGTAGCTCAATTCCTTCATGCTAAAAATCTGTCCACACATACATACACACACAGACCAATTTGCGGGAAGAGTAAAGTGGTCTTCAGAAGATTTCAACGGCAAAATGAGAATATACATTTTAAAGAGCATCTAAAAAATAATTGATTTTTGAATTTTAAAAAAAATCCTTGGAGGGAATTTTGAGAAAATCGAAAAAAACTGAAAAAAGTACATCAGTAAAGTACTAGTACTTTTTGGCCGATTTTGTTCAAAAGCTTATTTTGAGCGTGTGGGAAGGTACCTAAGTTAAATATAAAATTTCAATCCGGTAGCTCAATTCCTTCATGCTAAAAGAACAAGAGTAAAGTGGTCTCCAGAAGACTTCAACGGCAAAATGAGAATATACATTTTAAAGAGCATCTAAAAAATAATTGATTTTTGAATTTTAAAAAAAATCCTTGGAGGGAATTTTGAGAAAATCGAAAAAAACTGAAAAAGTACATCAGTAAAGTACTAGTACTTTTTGGCCGATTTTGTTCAAAAGCTTATTTTGAGCGTGTAGGAAGGTACCTAAGTTAAATATAAAATTTCAATCCGGTAGCTCAATTCCTTCATGCCAAAAATCTGTCCACACATACAGACACACACACACACACACACACACACACACACACACACACAGACCAATTTGCGGGACCCACTTTTTTGGACTCAGGGGACCTCAAAACATGTATATCCATCAAAATCTCGACATCGAATTTTTGACATGATCGCAATACTTTCTCTCTCTATATATTTCATATATAGGCTAAGAGAAAGTAAAAATATTCTAAGTGTCTGTCTGTCTATGTGTGTGTGTGTGTGTGTGTCTGTGTTCAATTTAAAGCTTGAGCTACGAGGTTGAAATTTTATATTTGAGTTAAGCACCTCCATAGGGCGTAACACAGAGCTTTTAATCAAAATCGGCCAAAAAGTACTAGTACTTTACTAATGTACTTTTTCAGTTTTTTTCGATTTTCTCAAAATTCGCTCCAACGATTTTGATTAAAATTCATATATCAACTATTTTTTAGATTCTCTTTAAAATGTATATTCTCATTTTGGCATTGAAATATTCTGAAGACCATTTTACTCTTGTACTTCATAGGAAAGATAGGAGAAATGGTTGCCATGGTATCAAAATATAAATATTTTCCCATACTTATAAATTTTACATCTTGAATTCTAATATATCGGCGGAAGCTAAATATATGTCGACACTAAAAATCTGGTGTGACAAGCTCAGAACACAACTTTCGATTACCGAACGTAAATAGTCTCGTCATATATCACCCCAATATTGGGAATATCTTCTATCTGATCTTAGCTTTTCGTTTTTATTTGGAGGCTAACTATTGTAAGGTGCGAGGTTATTAGCCTCGCTACAGAGGACTTCTCCAAATATGAACAAAACAAAAGCAAAGATTAGTTAAAGATTGAAGAATTTTTCAACAATGTATAAAATCCACTATAACACTTTCATAATGACTTTCTCGCCTGCTCTGAGGATGGTTCAAACACGGAACCGAAACTGTGTGAATTAACCAAATAAAGAATTAACCTTAGCTGCATCTCCAACTTTCCATTCATAACGTCGATCTGAGGGGGGATGTGAGAGTTTAACAAATAATCAAAAAGAAATTAGAAATAAATAACGTTAATTTAATTATCTAAATTCTTCAAGATCAAATGCAAAATCTTTGCCCTTAAAAGGAAATAGGCTATACATGTTACCTTGACGTCAAATTCTATCATTCATAACAACTTTATTTTATAAAGGAAATAAAATATGTATCTATTAGAGAGCTTCTTTATGTGTACAATTATTATAATATATAGCGTTATCTTAAAAAAAAAATAAATAAATAAATAAAAGTGATTAATGATCACAAGCGATTTAAAATAAAGAAGAACAATAAGGAAGGGTGATCTTTTAACCTCAAGCAGGTGTTCGGTGAATCGAATTTGATTTCAAGCAATTAGATGAGTGTGAAAAATCAACCCTCTTCCGCGCTAAATAGAGGTCAAAGTCTCGCTTCTTCCTCTTTAGATTTTTTTACTTTCCAGTCAAGATATTATAAGGGCGAAGTATTATGATAGTAACTCCCCTCCCCAATTTTTTATATATCTTTACCTTTCAGGTCATAAGAACCCCAGAAATACAAATTAATGTGCTTACGTAAATTTGTGAGTTATGTGCTTATATCTCAGGAACTATTCATCGGATTCGGATGAGGTTTGGCAAATTTGTAGGACTTAGTGGGCCTAATAAGGTATTAAAACTAAAAGTGAATCGGACCGCAGGGAGCGGTAAAAACAAGCGGTATATTTTTATCGCGAACCACGATTTTCTCAGCCTCCTCCGAACTAAATCTTTTGAAATTCAGCCTTAACAATTAGGACGATAGCCTCTAGGTCTGGAGCAAATTTCATGATAATCCGTTCAGTAGTTCTAGACGTTATTCGTAAAAAATGAATTGCGTTTAGAGATTTCAAACTTTATTATTTCATCTTAGAATACATCAAGATTTATTTGGTATCCAATTTAATTGAAATAAATTTCTCGCCTGGACATCCCTCGACCTTTTACACCAGAAGCTAATGCTCTACCACTGACAAGAGGAGTGTATAGCCTTCATGTCACCGATTTGAACGAAACAAATTCTGTTAAAGCGAGAGAATGCGCTTCTCAACCGTTCGTCTAAAAAAAAAATGTTAAAGATTTTACCTGCATGCCTTAAGCCGTTGCAAACAATATAATTTACAAATGCGGTAGCGTTCATTCTTGGTAAACAAGAAATCCCGAGTTCGAATCTCGCCCTGTGCTACTATTTTTTTTTTTTTTTTTTTTTTTTTTTTGTAATTTATTTTTTGTTTCAGAATATTTTTTTAATATTAATAAATAAATAAAAAGTTTTTTTTTTAATTACTGGCATTTAATTTTTAACATGTTGTTCCATATATTTAAAGAAAATTCAAATGCTTTCTGTCAAAAATATAATATAAGGAAATATTTAATATTATACTAGAAATATATTAGTATTAATTTGTTCAAAATAAATAAATTTAAACTAATATTTGTTTTAATTAGTTGCGTCGTTCTTTTTCCGAACTTTTGTTATAAACATTTCATCGAGGATAAATTTTTTCTCGGCAATCATTTGCAATATTAAAAAATATTCCGAAACAAAAAAAAAAAAAATAAATTACACAAAAAAAAAAAATAGTTGCAAATGGCGAGATTCCAACTTGAGATTTCTTGTTTACAAAGAATGAACGCTACCGATCTACCCATAGTGGCATTGTTAGCAACAGCTTAAGGCATGCAGACAAAATATTAAACATTTTTTTTTTAGACGAATGATTGAGAAGCGCATTCTCTCGCTTTAACAGAATTTGTTTTTCATTAAGTACTACACATAAAAGATTTTTCGTTGAAATCCGTGTCATGAAAGCTATGCACTCCCCTTGTGAGCCATAAGTACAAGAGATTTGTTCGTCTAATTAATTTAAAATTAAATCTCACAAAAATTATTTTATAATTAATGATTTATATATTAAATTAATTATGACAAAGTGTTCTAAATAAAATTCATTTTTAATTAACTTTTTTTTTTAAGTTTTGAAATTCGATATAAATAAAAAAAAAAAACAATTAATTAAGGTGACGGAATGTTAACTAGTTGAAATTTTAATTAACAATAATTCCATTTCTATATTCATTGAAGAATAATGATTGACATTCTTAAAAAAAAAAAAAAAGATTTTCGTAAGAGAGTTTCGTTTCGTGTTCTTTATAAAAAGAAAGAAAGAAAGAAAAGGCCATGTCGAATCATTAATAGAAGAGTAATTTAAATATTTTCATGTCAAACAAGGTTCGTTCGTTGTGGTGGTTCTCTTCAAAAAAGAAATGACCGTATCTCCCAGCGCGCGCGCGCCCGATTATTTCATTGCTTTTATATAACAATGCCTGCCTGCCTGCGCCATTTGCAAAATACTTTTCAATTCTGTGTCAAGAAAAGTATTTGCTCAATCTATAGGCGGTGTGCGGGTGAGGGGAGATCATAAGATCATTAAATCAACTAGCTGCGATGCAAAAAAAAAGGTCCATCAAAATCCGTCAAGTATTTTCAGAATTCATACATCTTAAATCTCACAATTATTATTTTATATTTAATGATAGGGGGAGAATGGGGTAGCCCCGATCACCACTTCTCTCAAAGAGAAATTTTCATAAAATTTTTTCGTTTTTATCGGAGCCCTGAGAAGATACAGTTTTTTTAGCCCGGCCCGGCCGTGGGCCCTCCAAGGTCCGGGGCTCCTCCGCATCGCGGGGTTTTCGGGGGTGTACGTTACGCCATGTTGATCGGTATTTCCCCCACATGCGGGGTAATGACGATTTTTGCATGCTAAATATAAGGGAGAAAAGGAAAAATAAAAAAAACATAATAAATGTCAAGATGTTGTATTGAAACGAAATAGTCACAAAAAGATAATATGAAAACTTTTGTATTATAACAAAAATTGCATATGTAGGTCTATTAATACTTTCTCAAACACCTGTCACAAATATAATGGCTATCAAATCCACTGTAAAGGGAATGGACTCAGATTCCACAACTTGTGCAACGGTACCGGTACCAGGTGGTTGGGGGTTCAAACCCCCTCCATGGGACCCAAACCATGACTAGATATGTAAGCTCTATAATACAAATTATATTTAATATAGGGTAAGAGAAAGTAAAATATAATAATTTACTCTAGCTAAAAAAAAAAAGATTTATAAATACCCTAAAATAATCTTAAATTTTTGAAAAAAGTTTTCTTGAACCCCTCCCATCAAAAATTTCTTGCTACGCCTATGCTTCTGGTGCTCATTACTTTGGGGAAAATGGCATACCTAGGAACACCTAGGGATCGATACTTTTTTACTCGATACTTTCCTTTCGATACGATACCAAGTACAAGTATCGATACTTTTTTTCGATACCACATCCCTAACCATTTCCCTACCCAGAAAAGTTAAAACTTTGGGAGCTAAAACGAAAATCAATAAACAAAATGAATTTGAAAAATTATATATATTTTAAAATAAATATTTTTTTTTACTATATCTTTAGAGGGGGAATCCCATTCCATCCCTATAATTTAATTTGCGTAGTTTATAAATTACACTGGACTTGTTTTTTTTTTTTTTTTTTTTTTTTGAGGGAAAGGCTTAAATTACGGCATAAAAATCCTCAATAGCCTACCAAAAAAAGCATTCCCCGGTTGTTTACCCCTGGTCCATCGTGCACTCAGGCACGCACCAAAACCTTGTGCCGGTATCTGGCGCAAATGGTCATTAACCCGGTTCCCACTGTTTGGGAGTGGGAGGCCCTTAACCTCTCTGCTCCCCATAAATAAGTAAGTCACTCTCCGTACTGGTCTTTTCATTCATCCACCTTTTTCCATTAATCACAGTAGACTTTAATAGTTAAATATATATATTATTAAATATAAAATAATAATTGTGTGATTTAATAAATTTAATCTTTAATTAAGTCGAATTTTTTAATGAGGTTTTTTATTTTCATTGAATAGAGAATTTCTCAGCCACTTAATATTATCTATCTAATCCTTTTTATAATTTTCTAAATTCATATCTATATTCAAAAGAATTCTCATTGTATTGTCAAAGATATTATAGAAAAAAGAGGCTAATTGAAAATTGGCTTTACATCACCAAAAAAAAGAGAGCAATTTCTTTAAAAGATTTTTTTTTTTTTGAATTGTCATGCAAAATAGCTATCAGTGGATTCGATTATTCAACAAAATCTATCAAAAAAAAAAAAAAGATACTTTTGATGAATGAAAAACTCGTTCGTGACTTTGGCAATTTCTTTATGCAGGAATAAAAAAAAAAAAAAGACGGCGTTTATTTACACATTATTATTCTAAAATGATTATATACGTATTTCATTGATCTAATAACAAATTTCGAAATTTTATAAACAAAAAAATCTGGTGTGACCGGTTGCACAGCACAAAAAATTTTCTCTTACCTTGTGCTCTGTGCTTGTCACTCCAGATTTTTTTGTGTGGAGATTTATTTAGTTTCCACCGATATATTATAATTCAAGATATAATTTTTTTTTAAGGGGGTTCAGGAGCGACGTCTAAACGAACTTTAAAAAAACTAGATTATTATAATGAATTTTTCAATGCGGTTTTTTTTTTAAATGAATTAAATTCATAAGAGATTATTGGGACATGGAGCTATAATTTTTGTAATGACTTATTAAAAAATTATCGTATTTAATTTTTTTGTTATCAAGCAAATACAAAAAAAACAATCTGGCCCAATAATCTTTAATTTCTTTTAAATTTAAAAATGAATTTATTGTTATTATTAAACACATATTAATTAAGAAATTTTTAAAATAAGCTTAGATGATTTATTTAAAATTCAACTGTCAAATTAGTTCAGCATTCTTGCAATAGATGGCAGGCTAGTCTAACAGCCGATCGCCTAATGGCCTATATCTGGCCTATATTTATATATTTTTATGCTTTTATTAAAGATACATAATATATAATAACATTTATAAAGTATTTATTGTTAAAAGATCAATGAAAATCAACCAAATGCATTAAATATTATTAGCTACCATTCTGACATCTCTTGGCAAATTTTTGAATTACTTGATTTTTTGGGCATACTTTTTATGACATCTAATTGGGAAAAACATGTGTAACACTTTCGCTCCTGTTCTGCCTTAACACTCACACATTGAGGGTAGATGAATTAGAATATGACGTCAAGGGTGTATTAAAATTCACGGATGAAAGGACAAAACAAACAAATGCAATAGTAGAAAGGCATACATGATAAGAGAGAGGTTTTACATTTCATGATTACATGTAAAGATAAATAAATAAATATAAAAGCTGATTTACTAATCGTCTTAGTGACAAGTTAAAAGATCTGTAATTTCGAAGGTCGTTAAATAAATAATAAGACATGTCATTTGCTTAATAAAACTTGCATACAAGTCACGAATGCTACCAGTAACATTGACAATCGTGAGAGAGACTCGAAGGTGGATATTAAAAGCTAGAGTGACAGAGAGTCCATAAGAGAATGGAATTACAATTAGTCGTATAAAAGAAAAATTCCCCAAAAAAAAAATCTGTTGGAATTAACAGCACGAACTCCGATCGTTACCTCATATATAATGCTTTTTGTTGTGAAAAAATTTAATTTTAAGATCAGATTTCTTTGGAGCCTTAAAAAATTCAGGAATGTCTCCCTATAATCTACAAATGCGTGATTACCTTAAAAACTAGCTAGCTAAAACAGCTAGACAGGGGGGCTACGCCCCCTGGACACCCCATCAGCTGGCTCGTGCCCGCCTACGGCGGACCCTCGCCTTTTCTTAATTTTCTTATTTTTTTTTTTATTTTTTAAAACACTCACACTTTTTTTCTCATTCACACACACATACACACAGTCTTGGTATCCAAATGCCTTAAATAAAATCATCGGACTGCCTGGGGTCCGAACCCGCGACGTTCGGTATAGAAGGCAGGCACGCTACCAACTACACCAACCCCGAGGGCTACTTTATTATAAAAAGAAAATTATTATTACTACGTATTAGAATCCATCTGCTTGAGGATTTGTTTACATTCATAGAATACACAACTGCAAAGAATACAAAAATATTTCTCTATACATTTCCTATGGGAGAAATCGTAACTTTAGGAATTAATAACTCAAAAAGTTATAGGAATTTCGTAACCCGAGTTTTTTTCCGGGACTCTCTCTAACGTCCTCTATAAGACTGCAAAATTTAGTTACAAAATTCCAACGGGAACTAGGTCAAACAGAGTGTGACAGACGGACAGACGGATACTCCGCTATTAAATATATAAAACTTCAAAAAAATTTTTGGCGAAAAATAATTATTAATAAATTTAAAATAAAAAAGATAAATCCTCATTTATTTTGCACTTTTTATTTCCAAATATACAAAATTTCTTTGGGATATTTCGGCCGCATCACACAGCCATCCTCAGCCAAGAAATTTAAGGTAGGAAAACGTCATATAATAAAATAAATGAGGATTTATCTTTTAATTTAAATTTATTAAATATATAGATACTAAAAAAAAATTTTTTTATTGACACTTGTTTTTTTTTTTCTGTTCGGCAAAGTACTACTTCCGGTTCACGTAGTTACTCCACAAGCTGCTACAGATGGGGATTTATATAATTACTAGACGCAAAGCCCCGCCTTCGGCGGGTCTTTCCGTCTAGCCAGGGGCTGCGCCCCTGGACCCCCTTGCTCGCCTACTTATATACATACCGGTACATACAAACATTTTCCCTTTTCATTTTTATAATATAGAGATTATTTTAACGGTTAATTAATTATTCATGAACTTAAGATTTTTTGTGAATTATATCCCTTTCCGGGACTCTCCCGGTACACAGACAAAAAATTTACGCCGATATTTTAGAATTCAAAATGTAAATAAATAAAAAAAATCGTAAACATGGGTAAATATTTATATTTTGTTACCATGGCGCTATCCCTGAGGCCTGATTGGTTGTTTCACACATCGGACACCCTCTTAGCCTTTTATATATAAGTATGATGATACAATTTTAATGTAAGAAATACATACGAGGGCAGGTCAATAAGTCGGTGACTTTTTGAATGGAATAAAGGCTTTTTGAATAAAAAAATTATTTTATTTTTCAACGTAGTCTCCTTTGAGGTAGCTCTATACATTTTGTCCAACAGTCGGACTGCCTGGGCTTCGAACCCGCGACGTTTGGCATAGGAGGTAGGCACGCTACCTACTACACCAAGCCCAGGGGC
>JAKCPI010021747.1:0-18204 GCA_023213315.1 Euborellia annulipes
GTACATACCTAACATAATACATATAAGACCTTTAAATTTTTCTCTCTCCTGGATAGGGAGGGGTTAAAATTCTAAACCCCACCCTGGCTTTCGCGAATGATTATTTTTAATTAAATTCGTTTTTCAGAAAACCTAAAAGCCCCCACATTCTTGGTCGTAATTATAAAATTTCAACCTAATAACTTTTTTCGATCTTGAGATATTTGCTCACACATAGACACACAGACGGAACTCACTTTTTTAGACTCCAGAGATCTTAAAAAATTAATCCCTAACCCATATTTCATTTTCCTTTATTATTAGAAATATTAAGTAACAATTTACAAAGAATAATTATTTATCTTTAATTCTTATCAACGATATGAATTATTTGGAATTTTCCTGACGGCCCTTCTCCTAATTAGAAATTTCGTCTTTGCTTTGCTTACTCAAGCTTTTCAAAAATTAATCCCCTTTCCCAACAAAAAAGCTAGAATCAATTTTTTTTTTTTTATCTTTACAGTATAGTAAAAGAGATAAAATATGTGATTGTCTAGTTTTATAAAGCGCCTCCAAAACATTTTACCGGTACGATAAAGCATTAAAAAACAAAGGCGTCTCTTTGATTTATTCCAAACAACAAAAAGGCGAACTCTTGATGTGGGCGCCAAGTGAGACATATAATATTTACTATATTTTCATTTTATAATCTCACTTTATTCTATATTTTTACTTTTTTCAAAGAAATGTTTCAAAGTTTTTTTTACGCTTACTTTATTGATCAGAAAATTTTTTTATCTAAAATCACAAAGTAATTATTGTTGAGGAAAAGTTCTTTGTATATAAATCAAATTTACAGTGACCTTAATTTTCAATATTATCTTTGACAAAAAAATTTTTTGCCACACTTAAAATAATTATTACTATTTTAACACAATATAAGAAAATTGAAAGAAGTTTTTCCTTTATTAGTTTTAGAATTGTCTTAGAGGTAGTCAATTACTCTGCCTACCTAATAATATTGAGTTGAAAGGGCTTAGTTAAATTCGTCTTTTCACCATAGGTATAAACTTGGAAAGCCATTAATACGACTCAACAGTTTGGAATAATTTTCAATGGAATTTCTTTACTTTTTCAAAACTTTCTATGGAACATCACAGATCAACTTCCAAAGAAAAATGCTTTTTTTCCCCTTCTATTAAAATAATAAATTTCCAAATAAAATTTTTCACCTCTTAGAAGACATTTGTAAAAGTTGAGGAATACTAAATTGAATTAAAATTTTTAAATTCAATATTTTTTTCAAAATAACTGTTATAAAATACACTTTTATAATGAAAAAAACTGTTTACTTTCTCTTACTTATATTCATGTTATTATATAGAGAGAGAAAGTATTAGATTCAAGTCAAATATTCGATGTCGAGATTCTGATGGATATTCTGTGCACGTTTTGAGGTCCCCTGAATCCAGAAAAGTGGTCTTCGCAACATGGTATGTCTCTCTGTATGTCTGTGTGTGTGTGTGTGTGTGACTGTGTTCACTTTTAAGCATGAAGGAATTGAGCTAGGAGTTTGAAATTTTATATTTAAATTAGACACCCACCTGAGGCGTTACAATAAGCTTATTATCAAAATCATCAGTACTTTACTGATGAAGTTTTTCTGTTTTTTCGATTTTCTCAAAATTCGCTCCAACAATTTTTATTAAAATTCAAAAAATCAACTATTTTTTATACGCCCTTTAAAAAGTAGGCTATATCAGTAAAATCTTTCCTGAAAATTGTTTGAAGTACACTTTACTGATTTTAGATGCTCTTTAAAATGTATATTCTCTCTTGTACTTTAAAGGAAAGATAGGAGAAATGGATGCCGAATGGAACTTTGCAGTCAGGTGATTAAATAAAAAATCTTTTATTTAATTTTTACTTGCCGAGGCAATTCAATTGAAATGAATTTTTGTCCTTTGAGACGGGAATCGAACCCGTGTTACCCCTAGAATATGAAATTAATCCTTTACCTGTACATATCATGTGCAACAAGTTACGCTTCTTTTGTTATAGAGGTCCAGAAGTGTAAGTTTCTGGACGACAAAAATATATTGCCTACCAAATAATTTAAATAAATGAGGGCGGAGTCTAGATATCCTCAAAAGCCGAAAAAGATAATATGGAATGTGCAAATTAAATTCTATTGATCTATACGAAAAATTCTGTTAATCCTCTTAATAATAACTTCATTATGGTATTTTGAAAAATTCATTTTGTTGTTACGAGTCACGTGAGAAGGGATTGAAAATCAATTAATTCAGTTGCATTGGAATTTGGCGAAAATGAATATTTTGATACATTAATAAATAAAATTTCAAAATCATTTCATAAAAAAATATTTGAACCATTTTAATAAATTTTATACATATAATTATTAGAAAATTTAATTAATTGTTTTTAAACAAAGTGCTAATTGTATTTATTTATTGATTTTGCTCTGCTCCCCCCTCCCTTTGGAATCATGTTTAGAATTCCTAATCCAAGGGTCATGAGTTCGATGCACATACATATCCGTATGCAACTTTAAAAAACAAAATCATATACGAATTTAATAAACCTAAAATTGATTAATTATAAAAAGTGTTTTTAAATCTTAGGGAAATTTACAGAAAAATATATTTTTTTTTATCTATAACCTCTCCCTTCATGGGTGTAGCCAGGAGGAAGCAGAGGGGCCAACGCCCCCCTCCCCTGCTTTGCCCTAAAAGTTTGTTATTAAAAACAAATATATATTTTTCCCATTGTGATTTTTTTTAAATAAGGAAAAATAATTTAAATTAATAATTAAAAATCAATGTAATACTAGTATATTAATCGCATACCCCTCCGCCCTACTTAACGAGTAGTTGGCCCTCCCTAACAAGACGTCTGACTACGCCCATGTCTCCTTCTCTTTTTAATTTCTCTTACCTATATATATATACGCAATATATATATAGAGAGAGAAAGTATTGGATTCATGACAAAAATTCGATGTCGAGATTTTGATGGATATTCACTTTTTGAGGCCCCCTGAATCGAAAAAAGTGGTTTTCGCGACATGGTCTGTCTGTCTCTCTCTCTCTCTCTCTCTCTCTCTCTCTCTGGGTGTGTGTGTGGGTGTCTGTGAACAAAATATCTCTGGAACTAAAAGGGCTACGAGGTTGAAATTTTTTATTTAAATTAGACACATCCCTAGGACGTGACACGAAGTTTTTGAACGAAATTGGCCAAAGAGTACTAATACTTTACTGATTCACTTTTTTAGTTTTTTCGATTTTCTCAAAATTCCCTCCAACGATTTTGATTAAAATTCAAAAATCAATTATTTTTTAGATGTTCTTTAAATTCTATATTCTCATTTTCCCAGTGAAATCCTCTGAAGACCACTTTACTCTTGTACTTTATAGGAAAGATAGAAGAAATGGTTGCTATGGTAACAAAATGTGCCCACTTGTTCCCATACTTATAAATTTTACAACTTGAATTCTAATATATAGGTAGAAACTAAATATATGTCGACACAAAAAATATGGTGTGACAAGCACAGACATATCTTTCAATTACCGAAGGAAAGAGAAAGTTGTGTGCCGTGCGACCAGTCACACCAGATTTTTATTTTATAAGACGAACAACATTTAATTTTATACTCTGATGCATTAAGCATTAAGTCTTTAGAATTATATGCATAGCAACTTGAATAAATTTAATTGTAGACTAATAACAGTGCGGGATTATTCTAAACGCATAATTGCATCTCAACTCTTTCTACTAATGAGCTTAAATTCGTTTCCGTTCTATAACATAAACCTACCCAGAAATCTATAAAGAGGGAGGTGGGAGTGTTCTGGATCTATAATATCCCTTCCCATACCTATTTTGGAAAATCTGGTGTGACTGGTCCCATACCACACAACTTTCTCTTACCTTCGGTAATCGAAAGTTATGTTCTGTGCTTGTCACACCAGATTTTTTGTGTCGACATATATTTAATTCCCGACAGTACGGTACATTCGAATTTCAAGATGTAAAATTTATAAGTATGGATTCCCATACTATATACTCCATAGATTTTGTTACCATGGCAACCTATGAAGTACAAGAGTAAAGTAGTCTTCAGAAGATTTCAATGGCAAAATGAGAATATATCTTTTAAAAAATAAGTAATTTTTGAATTTTAATCAAAATCGTTGGAGCAAAATTTGAGAAAATCGAAAAAAACTGAAAAAATACATCAGTAAAGTACTAGTACTACTCTTTGTCCGATTTTGTTCAAAAGCTTCGTGTCACGTGCCAGGGGGTACCTAACTTTAATATAAAATCTCAACCTCATATGCAATAAAGTATGCCAGACTATGAGAGTAAAGATAGTTCCCACTCTTATGAGATTAATCTCTAGTTTTTGCTCCATGCTATGGAACTAACATTCTAAAATTCATTTTTAAACTGAAAAACCTGTGCAAACTAGCTTAAAAATTTAGAATTTTTTACTAAAAAGAAAAATTAAAATTTTTTAAAATCTATATATTATTTACCAACTATTATTTGTTGAAATACAAATGTTCTAACAAAGCCATTGGAAGATTTAAAATATATAAGAGCCCCCTCATTTTCATCCTTATTTTAAGAAATGTGTTAGTCTAGCCTAAAAAATTATAATTCTTCGTTTTCTTTTTCTGAATGAGTTTATTGTTTATGTATCCAATAATATCTAGTATTGGTCCAGGTTCCAAGAGTGGGGTTTGAACCCTCTCTCCTGGGTACTCATATCTTTTATAAAAATCAAGAACTCCTAAGTTATTCTTGATTTGGGATTTTTTTTTTTTTTTTAAACATTCACACTTTTTTCTCATTCACACTCACACACACATTCACACTGTTTTTTCGGCAACTTAGGCCATTTAAGACTTTGACGATAACCGTTGTAATATATATTAATCTATTGTGGGTTCAGGCATTTCTATTTAAGCCATCTGGTATCCAAATGGCTTAAATAAAATCATCGGACTGCCTGGGTCCGAACCCGCGACGTTTGGTATAGGAGGTAGGCACGCTACCTACTACGCCACACCCGGGGGCGATTTGGGATTTGATTTGATTCTTCGACATTCCTGTCATTATTATTAAGCTTAATATATTATTTCATGCTATCATTTTCAATATATCTGAATTTTACCTATAGATTGTGGAAATCATTGTTTGCTTTCCCCTTAATTAATACTTTTTTCTCTCTTTATTCTCAGCCTTATTAATACTTAAATGTATGTATAAATATAGATTCTAAAATTTATGAAAATTCCTTATTAAAGAATCATTTTAAGTCTCTTCTTTACACTTTATTTGATTTCATTATGATTTTCCAAATTTTACTCTAATTTTCCTAACTAAAGTTGCTTTAATTTTGGACACAAGTGTATGAGATGGGTTAAGTTTGCAATATTTAACATGTGCACTTGGTTGGTGTATTGCTCCCCTCTTGTTCCTATCTCAGGCTATGAGTACTATTTTTTTACTTTTTATATTCTCTTTTCTGTAGAATCTAATGAGAGGCCTTATCAATTTTTTTTGTCAGAAAAAATACATAATCAGGAAACGGACGTTAAAATTTAACCTTTTAAATTGGGTGTTAAAATGTAAAGTAATAACACCAACACTAAGAAATTCATTTCTTCAATTAAAAAAAAATTGAATAATCCATTATTGCCCTCGTGTCTGTACGAATCAAGCAGAGCATATTCATTTGAAATGTATGCTTACATCTCAGTTGCTAAAGTAATAAACTCAATTTTTGGTTAAAGACACCATGTTTGTGTATTAAACAAACACGTCGTTAAAATCTTAGAGGCACCCTTAAACGACATAATGTTTAACATTTTTGACTAAATGTTAAAGCTCTATTGTTCAGGTTTTAGAGTTCAGAATAGCAATTTCTTGTAAGGAGATGTTAAAATGTATTAACGCTGATTACGAATGTTAAATTTTAACGTTTTTGCTTAGAGGACGCCTGTTTAAAAGTTATTAATTGAGACCCTTTAGTAAAAATTTTTTCAGGAAATTTCTGTCGAATAAAATTACGAAGAGTCTGGTTTTTATTAAGGGTTTTTATGCTTTAACGGTTATGGTAAAAAACAACTTTCTCAATGTGCAATAATAAGGAAGCTTGACCTCCAATTTTCCGCATCTCACCCGGCATAGTTAGTAGGCTATATTAATTTAATAACTAATTTTACTTCTATTGTTACATGTAATGAACAGTTATATTGTTTACATTTCAAAACAAAAATTCCAACACAATGAATTCAGACCAAACAATGTTATATATTCATTTGATAAATAACAGGGAATGCTAATAGGGAATAAATAAAAAAAGGGAAGTGAGATTTAATGAGTTAATAGCAGCCTTTTTTCTCTTTGAAAAAAAGTTCTATTTATACTCTGAGTATTGTTTTACAAAAGTTTTTTTTTAAGTTTAATTAATTCCTCGTTTGCTCTTTTACCAATACTTTTTTAGTTAAATTAGTCAAATTTTTGTTAGGGAAGTATTGTTTTGTGTTTAATTCTTGGAAAAAATTTCTCATTAAATAACTTTTTTAATAAACCTAAAACTGCTGATTCAAAACTAGAAAAAATATAATCCGGGAATTTACTTATTGACTTACAATGTTTTCCCAAGCGGTAGAACACTAACTAATCTCTTATACCGTACTATGAGTTCGTTTTCCGCTCCAAACGATGAAATTATATTTTGGATATATAGCCTACACTATATTAAATACCAATTAATTTAACAAAATGGGAACTGACAAGATTTTTTTTTAAATTTGTTTAACGTCTTTTTCAACATCTGAGACCAATTAGACTCCGTCCCTATCTATTTTATTTAAATTGATTGGTAGCGAATTCAGGGGACGGGTTTAAATGGCCTTAGATGAAGAAAAGACATGGTTAACGAATGTTAAACATATAACCGAGGAATCAGAGCGTTGAACCGCGGTAGCCATCGGAACTAGTATTTCAAAATAAATAGGCCTACACTACACCTACCTATAAAATTCTCCGCAACCGAGAGGGCAAATTAAAAAAAAAAATAGAAAAATATCCAGCCATCAAGGACTATATCGTCGGTCCGACGCGTCGGGGGGATTACATTCCTCAAAAGTCTTCCTTTTATATTTGATTTAATGTAAATGGCTAGAAAATAAATATCCCTTCATTCAACTAAAAATATTTTTATTTCATGATTTAAAATAACTTTTAAACTTTCATTAATAGTAAACTCAGATGGTTCCGTGTGAGCCTTTTCCTCTATATAAGATTTATTCAATGCCAAATAAATTAGAAAATTCCGAATAAAATCAAGATGTGTAATTCATACTTGAACTGTTTACTTGGCTAATAAATTGAATTTTCGTTGTTCTAGGAATGTTGTAATAGAATTTCCTTGCCATTCCCCCTCATGATTTGCAAAATTAGATTTATATTAGAATTCAGCACGGAATAGATATTTGAATTATTTCAATTAATTTCATTCAATCCGGGAAGTCTGCGAGAAAATATTTTATTTTGATTAGAGTATTAATTAAATTAAAATGAAGGGATGGGCAGAGTCAAAAAATGAAATCGTCTGATTACTTATCAATTATCAAGAAACGTTTCGGTGCATAATGAATTAACAATCGTAAATTTTCCCAGAGAGAAGAATTTTCTCACACTTTTTGAACCAAGTGAAAAAACCAAAGTTGAAAAAAATATTAGGTTAGAATTTTTAAGAAAGGTCCTATTTTTTTTTAAGAAAAGTTACATTTCACTATTTACCTCATAGGTTCTGAACGTGGGCGAAAACGCCCCCCTGTGAGCGTTTGAGACTTTCAGGGGGTAGTAGAAGACCCAGAGAAAATTAGGGGGGGGGGCATTGAGATGGCGCAGAAGGGGCGTGGGCAGATTAAAAAATATAGTATATTTTATATCGCTAATTACGTACTAAAGTAAAATAAAAATATCGTTTAATTTTTGTTATTGTATGTATTGTATTCATTTTTATCATGTAGATTTAGTACTGCAGCAATACTGGTAACTAAAGAAGAGATATCGGCTTCATGTTACTGAGCCCGGGCGACTTACAGTCGTTTTTAAGTAAAATCGAGCCTGACATTAACAAAATGCATAAAATTCTATTATAATATTACACGTTTAAATATAATCATGGCAATAGCTGTTTTAAATTCGAGACAGGTAGTCAGTAAAATAAAGAGGGGGGGGGAGGGCTCTAGAAAAAAACATATTCTCAAAGGGGGCGGTGAGCAAAAAAAAGGTTGAGAATCTATGATTTCCCGTATACTGTATTAAATTACAAGTTTCGTATAAGGGCAGAATTCTATCTTAAAGATTTCTCGCTGAGGAAATATATCTATCACCCTTTCCAAAAGTAAGTAGGACTGGCATTGAATAAATAGATTCACATTCCACAAGGAGAAAAAAAAAATAGATAAGAGTAGAAAGTATTGCTAGAGATATATTTAAGGAAAGTGAAAATGCGAGGGCGAAATAATGGATATCGTTTCTCACACAGAATGCTAATAAATATGTATGTGCCACAAACCCTCTTTACAAAGTCGTTTCTATTAATTTGTCTCCTGAAGAACGCTTTAGAAATAAATAAGAAACTTGAACTTAATTAATGTTTAGGTTACATTAAAATAAAAAAATAACAATAAATAAAAAGATCTCGTGTTCAAAGTCCTTATTGATATTGAAAAAAATGTAAATGAAAAAACTTTAAATGCAATTCAATAATTAATTTATGTCTAATAAAAGAGGGAGGGGTTAAACTCCCATTCCAAAATATTAAAAAAATACTAATAATTATAGAGAGAAATTTAGTGTTTTTCAAAGAGGATAGAAATTGTGTTTATTAAAGCTTTTAAGGTTTGAATTATTATTATTAGGGGAATTTTTTATTATAGTCCACATTTTGTATTAATTAATTATACAAAATGTGGTCTATAATTAAAAATTCTCCTAATAATTAGGATAGAAATTATTAAAAATTAATCTTTATTTTTTAAATGATTTATGCTTTCATCATTGTTATCATTAAAAATAATATAATGATTTATTTTAGTTAGTAATTAATTATACAAATTGATAAGAATGCCTGGACCCCAAATACATATATACAGTATATATTCAAATAACGGTTATGGTCAAAAGTCTTAAATGGCCTGAGTTGCCGAAAATACTGTGTGAATGAGAAAAAGTGTGAGTGTTAAAAAAAAAATTGTACAAATTAACTAGAACGTTTCGACCACTATTCCTGCGACTGTCATTAAAACTCCCCCTCGCCCTCGAAAAAATGTTTGGTTGCGGCTCTGTCTACTATTCAGTTTAGAGAGAAGCGTCATTAATTAACACAAGGTGGGTAGGATCGAGGAACAAAAATTTTTAGGTAGCTCCATTAGTATTTTTTAAAATTTTCACTTTCAGTTATTAAGGGGGTTCAGGAGCGACGTCTAAACGTATTTAAAAAAAACTAGACTATTCTGAGGAATTTTTCAATGCGTTTTTTTTTAAGAGATTATTGGGACATCGAGCTATAATTTTTTCAATGACTTATTAAAAAATTATTGTAATTAATTTTTTTGTTATTAAGCAAATACAAAAAAACAATCTGTCCCAATAATTTTTAATTTTTTTTAAATTTAAAAATGAATTTATTGTTATTATTAATCACATATTAATTAAGAAATTTTTAAAATAAGCTTAGATGATTTATTTAAAAATCAACTGTCAAATTAGTTCAGCATTCTTGCAATAGATGGCAGGCTAGTCTAACAGCTGATCCCGTAATAGCGTATATCTGGCCTATATTTATATATTGTTATGCTTTTATAAAAGATACATAATATATAATAACATTTATTAAGTATTTATTGTTAAAAGATCAATTAAAATCAACCAAATGTATTAAATATTATTAGCTATTATTTTGACATCTCTTGGCAAATTTTGAATTGATATTGGGCATACTTTTAATGACACACAACGCTATCTTAGCGGGAAAAACATGCGTAACACCTTCACTCCCGAGCCCCCTTAAAAATAAAATATTTTAAATAGGCCTATTTCAATGTTGCAAATGAGTATCTACGTAGGTGTGGACGCGCGACTTTGTCTCTAGGTGTGTACTAGGCTTAAAGGACCAGCGGGACAAAAATTATTATATAATTAAATATTTATTAATTCATATACCCGAAACGCCATCTTAGCGGGAAAAACATGCGCAACCACTTCGCTCCCGTAGCCCCTTAAGGCTAATTAGATGTTTATTAAATAAATATTTGTTTAATTACGAGTATATGTATAGATGGCAACCGGGTGAAGTTCCACACGCTGGTTTTTCGGGGCCATCCATGTACTCTATGTATAATTATTTTTAATTTGAAAAGATATTTTTATTACAAAATCAGATAACATTTATAAATTTTATTCAAATAAATCACATGTTTTAAAATCAACAAGTTTTTTTTGTTTTTGTTGGCTTTAAAACTCTCTCTCATTAATTAAAATTTATCTTTATCATTATTTATTTATTTGGAAATGTACTTTATACATATAATTCTAAAACACAAGTTTTTTTTTTCTATGGAAAACGTTTGTCATTTGATATAGATAGATCTCTCTTGAATAAAAGAGAAAGATAATAATTAATCAACGAAGTTTTTATTTAACGCTAAACTTTAATACTAGTCGCTGTCTCTCTCTCTATTCTATTCGTTATTTTACTTGATTCGACATATGAAAGAGAAAGAGAGGGAATGATTGAAAAATACGATTTCACGGGAAATAAATATTTTGAGAGAAGAAAATCTCTGTAAAAAAAAAGATCACATGCATAGATGGAAATATTTTAAAATGAGCATGTTTGGTATATTTATTTAATAAATTCCGGTCCCGTTAAATTAACAAATTTTTTACTTTTTTTTTATTAAAAAAATTATTTTATAATTTAAATTTTACTAGCCTTCGGTTTTTTTTTTTTATTTAGGCTTGGCCTTATGGCCGACTTCGGTAAAAAAAAACGACCTACTTTTGGTAAACACAACTTGGCACCTACATAGATCTGAGTTCTTTTTGTGGCAAAGTATTGCACAGCATCTAAAAAATAATTAATTTATAATTTTAATAAAAATTGTTAAAGATAGCAAGTTTGCAAGATAGGTTTGTGCTTAAGGTTGGGCAAAATTGCACCCCCTGGAGTCGAACCAGGAACTCCACGCTTTCACGGCGGGGGGACTACCCTTATCCTAGGGCGCCGGCCCAAATATTGGAATCAAAGAGTCCCCCACTTCCAATATGTACATGTTCGAAGCAAGGGCGGATATAAGGGGGGGGTAAAGGGAGGGGTAATTACCCCCCCCCCCGAGATTCAAAAAAAATACCTTTTTTTCGCAAAAAAATTTATTTTTAATGTAAAATTTTTAAAATTAATACTTAAAAATTTGATGTGTATTTATATTCTGTCAAAGAAGTACAGAATGCGCTTTTAAATTACCGAAATTAAAAAAAATAGTGTGCTGTGCGACGAGTCACACCAGATTCCCCCCCCCCCCCCCCCCCGAAAAACACCTCTGGATCCGCCCTTGGTTCGAAGTGAGGGACTCTGATCAAACCATATATTTTGTAGGGCAATTTTTTTTTTTTATTTAATGTTAATAATTTTCTTAAGATTTAATTAAAAAATCCATAAATAATAATAAATTTTTGAGAATCGTCAAATTGAAATATTATATCCTGTAAGAGAAAAAATTGGTCGTCTCATCAAAATAAAGCTACTCACGGGAAATTAGCAGGAAAGAGTTTCTTTGCTTTTTCCTTGCTCGGCGACGAGTCGCTCCCGCGACTCTTGATCTCCCTTTCGTTCTCTCACCCCCTATGCATTTTTATTATCGATTCGAAGGTTCCGAAGGTCGCTTGAAAGAGTTTTAATATATATTTCAATCAATTTTAATTGAAATATTTCTCTGTATAGTACAAGAGTTTTATTTTGCGTTTCATTTAAATAATATTTCTTATGAATACTACATATTACAATTTAAATAAAATGTCGATTTTTTTAATTAGGGGTCATCCACATAATACGTAACGCCTTTTTTGACGATATTCTGGTCCCCTCCCCCCACCCTGTCACGTTAACTACAGTATATATTTTTTCAAAAAAATGCGAAAAAATAAAATTTCTTTTATTAAAGGTGATTTAGATTATTTTATGGTCTCGTTATTTGTTATTTATTGTGAAATCGATTGGGTCTAAGATTATTATTAACATAATTAACACCCGCTTGCACTCTAATAGATCTCAAGGTTCATTTCTAGTTAGAGCCAATTTAAAGATGAACTATTTATATCTGAATTTAAATATTAATAGAAATAAAGAATAAAGTTGCCACACCCACCAATGAATTAAATAAATATAATACAAAATTTTATTTAACAACAAATTTAGTCTATTATTACAAGCTAAAACAACGAATATTGTAAAATAAAGTCTAATAAAAAAATTATGAAATTTTGATTAGACTTTGATCAAAATTTTGTTTATTAAATTCTAACCTAATTAAAAGAGGTTCTGTCAGGTTCAATTTGATGTCTTTTGGCGCGAATTATTTGACGTGAATTATTTCCCCGTACATTATTTCCTATCTGGCGCTTCTTAATAATTCAAGATCGTTACGCCTCTCACAAAAATTCACTTTGTATTACATGAAGCGCCAGAGTGTAGCGGTGATAATTCCACAAAATATAATTATTTCTAAACAGAGAAGACTAGTTGGGAATATATTCTAGCCTAGGGGGCTAGAAATCAATAGTCACCAGGATAAATATTTGTGTTTTTGTATGTCATAATTAACTATAGTAAGCGAAAAAAAAGAGAAGGAATACCCCAATAATGTAAAATAAATGCAGATTTATTTATTTGAAATTCCTATCGGGATCCCAGTTTATTTGCCCGAGGTGCTTTCGTGTACGAAGACACACACCTCAAACCCAACCGGCCTCTGGCCGTAGCCATCTACCGGCACCCCGTGAAGTTACATCATTTCCTATCTCTAACTCCTCCTGCTTTCGTCTCTAGCTAGTGAACTAATCCTTATTTCTGGTTTCACTATGAACTGGTTTCTTCTATGCTAGTAAGGTTGTCCTAGTATGAGGAGGGACTTTCTCAGCACCGACTCCTTACGAAGAATGCATCACTGAGAGGAAATAAAGTAAATGCAAGAAATGTTCATTTCAATAATGCCAAGTATATTTATCTAATTTGCTAAAATTAACAATCATGGTATTAATGAATTTTTTCCGACATGTATTAGAAGAGCTACCCTAAACGCGCTCTCATCCCCTGGTGAACGGCTTCATCCTATTGTAAAATTAAAAAAAAAAAAATATGGATAATTTTATAAATAAATAGACTATATTTATAGAGAGAAAATAAAGATATCAAATTTTCATCATGCAAATATGATATGCAAATATTAAATACCTTTAATATGATGACCTATCGGAGAATAATGAGTTGATTGAGTTAACGAGTTATTATCGACACAATATCAGGCCTATTCACTAAACAAAAACGTTAAAATTTAATCAGTGTTAATTAATTTTAACTCTTTGCAACAAATTGCGATTCTGAAAGTAAAAACGTTAATATTTAGACAAAAATGTTAAATAGGCAAAGGGTGCCTTTAAGATTTTAACCTCGTGTTTGTTATTTATTCTCCCTTCCAACCAAAAAAAAATTGTTAAAATTTTAACCTTTATTATGTAGCCTATAATAAGAAATTATAAGATATATTTTATATTCTTTATCATTTGGTGATGGAAAATAATCGTCAAATCTCATCACACCCTTCACCCTCTCTCCATCCTAACGATTTTCTGAGACAAAAATATAAATAATTTTTCAGCAAGTTTTAAATAAAAAAAAAAAAACTCACTTTTCGATCACAATCTTTTTTTTTAAATTTGATTTAAGGTCAATTTCGGCATCGAAGGCAATTTATACAGTCTCTATTTATTTCAATTGGATTGATGGTGGTGGATGGCCAATTCAATTTAAATAAATTTTCGTCACATGAGACGCGATGCGAACCCTTGACCTCGGGTACCTGAAGCTAATTCTCTAGCCCTGAGTTCAAGGGTAGATCACAGACCTAAGAAGTTTGCAATTGACATGCATTTGATTTTTCTCTTTAGAGATTTTATCATTTCAATGATATCTCAGGGAATCGAACCCCCAACGTTTGCATAATAAACACGAAATGGAACTTTATCCTCTTCCTATAAAGAAATCCCCATAAGCATCGTAATTTTATTTCTTTTTGTCTTTATTAATAATTTTTTTTTCTTTTCCTCTTCTTCTGTGGTTTAATTTTAATTTAAAATGCAAATATTCAGAATATGCAAACGAATTTTTTTTTCTCCCGTCCTCTTTCTTTCATCTCATAAAATGAAATATGTATAAAGAAAATATTTTATAAATATTGATGATTAAGTTTAAGATTTCATTAACTACTTGTAGTATTATTTATTTAAGTAAGTTTCTCTTGCAACGTGATAACATGATGCTTAAATTTGATTAATTAATTCGCCTGTGTCATAATTATGTTAACATTCTCCTTCTCACAAGACTCCTCTCTCACAAACTTTTGGCTTCCTTCATTATTATGTGACATTTATTGCCTTAGAAGGTTTGTCAAAAGTCATTTTGTTGTTAAATCTCTGCCCTGATTATTTAAATAAATAATGTAGAAGAGATTATAGAAATAATACGAAATTTCATAAATATGTCCGTGTTCTGTGGGCTTCTCTAGCCTTTCCTTTGCATGTCAGTAGCGAATTTCCAGAGAGCCTAGATAAGTTTATTTATTCAAATATGTATTTAAAAAAAAAAAAAACAAGTGAAAATAGTAATTGCATTTAACAAAAATTTTCCTTGAGGCTCAGAGGCCTTCTATAAACTCATTAAATCGAAGGTTTTGATCCCTTTTCAGAAATTTATCATAAAATTCAAATTATCAGCTTGATGTAGAAGTGGCTGTGATTAAATATGAAGCCTAAATTATGACAAAAAGTAGCAGTCTCTTCACCAATATATAACTGCCAAATCAATTTTTTTTTTCTGAACATAGAACATTATTTGCAAATTAAATATTTGAATTTTATATTAAAAATCTGGTGTCACTGTCGCACAGCAAACAACTTTCTCTTACCTTCGGTAATCGAAAGTTGTGTTCTGTGCTTGTCACACCAGATTTTTTGTGTCGACATATATTTAGTTTCCGCCAATATATTAGAATTTAAGATGTCAAATTTTTATAAGTATGGTAAAATATTTATATTTTGTTACCATGGCAACCATTTCTCTCTTTCCTATTAAATACAAGAGTAAAGTGTGCTTCAAACAATTGTGAGGGCAAAATGAGAATATACATTTGAAAGAGCATCTAAAAAATAATTGATTTTTGAATTTTAATCAAAATAGTTGTAGCGAATTTTGAGAAAATCGAAAAAAACTGGAAAAGTACATCAGTAAAGTACTAGTACTCTTGAGCCGATTTTGATTAAAAGCTTATTTTTCCGGTCCCGGGGGACGTTTAACTTATATATAAAATTTCAGCCTCATAGTTCAATTCCTTCATGCTTAAAAGTGAAAGACACACAGACAGACCATGTCGCGAAAACCACTTTTTCAGGGAACTTCAAAACGTGAAGATCCATCAAAATCTCGAATTTTTGACATGAATCCAATACTTTCTCTCTCTATACATATTAACATATATATAGAGGTAAGAGAAACTAAAAATGACTGGACAGAACAACAGTAGAAAAATTTAGAGAACTTGTTAGTAGAAAAAATTAAGGATTTATTATAGATTCAAAATAGCATTAATAAAGAGATTTTTTAAGTTAAAAATTATAATAGTTACCCACAAAATACCTTTCTAGTTGCACCACTGCACCTCAATAATGAAAACAATCTCAATGTACCAATGTGTTCTGGAATATATATTTTATTCAAAAAGGGTAGTTTTGATAAGGGCGTTACAGAGCTTATATGGCCTACCAGTTAATATAAAAATTTCTCATCATCTGACAATTATTCTTCATTGAATAGAATTTTTTTTTACTTAATAGTGTGTATTTCATTTATTTGTTACAAGAAGAAAAGAATCTTTACCACTACACTTGAATATTTTATTCTCGACGGAACAGAAGGAACTGGAACTGCTTGAGTCACGTAACCTCTCTCTCTCTCTTTCGTTTTTTAAGTTAAATTATTAAAACCCAATAATATCTAGTCCTCTTTTTTTTTTAATAAATAATAAATGTTTTTCCTTTTTCGATAAAAAAAAGAAATAATGGGATTTCGGGCTCCATTCCCTCTTGGGATTTATTGGCGCATTCATTCCTAAAACCACACACAGTTCACATTTTAAAGTTATGAAATACTTTGTGAATTTTTCTATTATAAAGATAAAAAAAAAAAACAGAGTTTTCAAAGGATAATAAAAATGGAATTGAAAAGGTAGAAAAACTAAATGATATGATTATTTTAAATATTCTGTCAGATCGACAAATGTTTTCCAATAAATTATTATCCGTCACAAAAAGTTTATTTTTTTTTTTTTGCATAGATGAGAAATAGACTTTAGAGTTGAATGAATCATCGCTTTATCTTTTTGTAGACTCGGGCTTTTTACTTATTTTTGCTTTAGCCGAAAAGCAGGAAATGATATGCTCTAACTCCATTCATAATTACTAATTTATTATCTGCTTAAAGCAGGCCTATAGCTAATCGATACTCTACCTACAAATAAATATTTAACAAGACGAGTGTTGTTTATTGGCTTATGCCCCAGAAAGGCGGAGATCCTGGGTTCGATTCCCGGGGGCCATGGGATGTTTGGCCTCACCAATAAACAACACTCACAGTCTTGTTAAATATATCTATGACTTGTTAAGTCCTCAGCCTGAAAATTTGGCTGAGGGAACCATCCTCCGGGGGCCTTGGGGGGTATGGAGTAGCCCCCAGCTCAAGTTGTGGTCCGAGGGTTTCTTCCCCGGGAAATTTTTAAAATTTTTCCTCCTCAAAACCTAAATTAAGCATAATTTCTGATGAAATTTTTGTAGAATTCTAAAAGTCTGTCTGAGTTCAAAATTAAGTATAGAAATGATCAAGGACAGCGGTTTCCAACCCGTGTGGGCCACGGACTAATTGCAACTGAGCCGCGGACGTCTAAGGAAACATAAAAATTATATTTATATACACTGGGCCTCAGCGATTTTTTTTTTACAGAAAAAGTGGGCCGCACATCAAAACAGATTGGGGACCGCTGATTTAGGAGGTTGAAATTTTATATACACTTTAGTATATGTTAGATACCCCACTGAGGCGCGAAACTAAGCTTTCGGGTAATAGTACTTTACTGACTTTTTTTTTTATTTTTCTCAAAATTTGCTCCAAAGATTTTAATTAAATATAAGAAAGGATGTAGCGTGCCAAGTAGTATAAATGAGGATAGGCCTCCTTTTTGAAAATAAGAAAATAACTTTTTAGAATGTTTTCTCCAATATTTCGAAGGCATTTAATAGCACTTCTTCATCAGCGGCTGTACAAATAAATAAAATAATTAGAGTGAGTTTATACAAATTTAAAAATCAAGAATGAAAATTAATAATAACGTTAACGTTATTCTGTACCTCACTCTTTTTTAATTTTAATTAAAATTCATAAATTAATCATCTTTTAAATGCTCATTAAAATGCATATTCCAATTTCGCCCCTCAAAGCTGTATTATAAATAAACAAAAATTTGTTGTTTTTTTCTACCAAATGATATTCTAATAAAAATGCAATCAGAATGATGAAGGAAGAGAGGATGTCAGCCAAAAAAGGAGCCTCTATCGAATAAAAATCTCCAATCAGAAAACGTTTCGGGTTTAATTAGATAAAACCATCATCAGTTCTTTAGAGCTGAAATGAGCATAAATAATAATTGTAATACAACAACATAAAATATTTTTTAAATTATAAAAAACATCAGATCTTACATTATTGGCAATCTCAAGATGCACACCATTGAGATGCAGATAGAGTTGTTATATATAAACATATACAAAATTATATAAAAAATACAAAAT